>JAUNZO010004935.1:0-15829 GCA_031894775.1 Chloris gayana
GTTGTATTTTACTTTGTACTTGACAACTGGGCCGTCGAAACTAGGCCCAAACAGCAAACTTCCTCTCCTGTTTTGTGCCGTTCAGTGTTCACCTGATGATGCGTGCGCGCAATTGCGTGTGAGGTACCCAGACCGGGCGAGATTAGATTATAGGTCGCCGCTGCTTTCCGCTCGTCTTGGTGAACAACAATCTGCTAACAAATTTGGCCGGGTCCGGCTCACGGAGTTGGCACTGCGCCCGAATTCGTGGTGGACCAACCGAAATGGAAGCTTGGAAGCGTTTTTCCGTGCGGATCCAGGCAACAAAGATCTGCGTCCCCCCGGGTGAGGTCACAGGCGAATTAGGTCACTCACGGCACCATCACAGGGATCGCGTGGTGTCATCCTCAGCGTCCGTTGCTCCCACACGTATCCTCGGATGGGTTTCCCTCCTCCCGGCAGCCGGGCATCGCAGTAACTTGTCGTGCTGGTGGAAGTTTAGATGATGTCAGTGTGTGCGAACCAAGTAGACTAGTAGTCAGCAGGCGATCGTCCCGATGTCGGCAGGTGATACAAATCCATTTTACCACCATGTGAATTCTGGTCAGTGCCAAACGAGAAAGGTTAATCGTAAATCTTAGATAAACGTAGAGGTCATTATCTAAAAAGGAGATTAATGTAGACAACGGGGCTATGACAAGACTGTTCAGGATTTTTTCTGCTCGCAGCCACCTTCCAAGTTGGAGAGCTACTTACGGATGGCAATGGCATCATCATGAGATGAGAAGGCGCGCAACTCCAGTGGAAAGATCCAAAGAAACCTGAGCCAGCGGAAAGGGAAAAAATTGGCAGGAAGGACAGGGCGCAAGTGCATCTCATGTTCATCATAACTGGTGCAGCAAAAGCGGACGCCATGAGGCAGGGTTTCATTACCAAAGCGCTGGCCCTTTTAACACTCACTCTTTCCCTCGATTCGGCCATGGAGCTGCGGCCACGACGGCAGGAAGGCAATCGAAAAACACACCGGGTGCAAGCTAAGTGTGCAAGCCAAGCAATCTCGCGCGATTCCTTTGCTTTGGATCGAAAAGCAGCAGGGTGATTGATCTCTCGCACTAACGGAAGACACCTTGCAAAGTTCACGCTTTTGCCTTGCCATCGTGTGGGCTGGTTCCGCTCCGTCTTGGGACAGACACTTCTTCACTGACAAAAAGCGAGGGCTGGAGTAGACTAATACTAGTGCTCCCTTAGTCCTCAGTGAATCTGAAACGGGTTACTAGTTTTTTCTTTTCTTTTTACTCGAGAATTCTGATCTGACATTCTGGTACTCAGATCATGCCGACCCAACAGTGATCATCATTCCGTGCGATGGTTGCCTGTCAAGTGGCGACTCGCACTCGCGGCAGGAGTACTAATTCTGTGATTAACACTCGCGTCCGCACGGCCTATCTCTACGGCGCATGTGCTGTGCGGCCTGTGGATGTACTGAGTAAACAGAGATCTAATTATGGATCTATTCAACTCATACCAAGCAATATGCAACACGCACATCTAATCATCTTACTGTCATGATGTAGTAACATTTCCTGGGGCGAAAAAAAAAGAGAGTAAAAAACTGTCTCCCTCTCCTCTCCTTTCTCGTGCCAATTTTCGTATATAAATATTGTTGTTGGGCTTGCAAAATTCACCACCTCATGGCACGTCAAAGCGTACTAGGGTCCACGACTCGCGACGTGTCTTTACAGAGTTTTTACTCTCTTTTACACAACATTGGACACGCAATTTAATAGGCAAAATTCCTTATTTGCCATCGGAAATTATATCATTCCCTTATTTGCCATCAAAATTTACCAATTCCCTTATTTGCCATTGAGTTCAAATTTCAATCCCTTATTTGCCACTCTAGTAACTTTGGATGATAGAAAATTTTGTTTCTATTGATATCATGTTCGTACTATAGTAGTAAAATAGGTCTGTCTCAACTGTACCTTATATCAATTATTTTTTTCAAAATTTTTTAATGAAAATTAAAGGTATGTTTTGAGGAAAAAAGTATTTACCACTAATATTCATTCGAACGATCTGAACCTTTTTTGATATAAAATATATACTAAGAATTACCTATTTACTATTGTAGCATAAACATTTTAGCGATGGGAGAAAATATTTCTATCAACTAAAGTAACTAGAGTGGCGAGATAAGGGATACAAATTTTAATCCGATGGCAAATAAGGGAATTAGAAAATTTTGATGGCAAATAAGAGAACGGTATAATTTCCAATGGCAAATAAGGAATTTACCCAATTTAATATGTGGCGGTACAACATTGTACTTAGGACTATAACAAAACAACGCGGCGATGCTTTACGTTACCTCGGCAGGAGTACGGCCTCCTGATCCGGCGGCCTTTATTGGGAGCTTCTAACCGTTTGGTGAAATACTGCTCCACTCCTGTTATACCGGTTTACAACTGTACAGTGCGTAAACGTACATTCGTCCATTATCTGAATATCAATAAATATAAACGTACATTGGTTGTGGAAGGACGCCCCCAGCAGGGGAGTATGAGAACAGAATCGCTGTCGATCGGATGAGCTTCGACGGATTTGGTCGAATTGATGGCTAGATGTGATCCCATCAATACTTGTCGGTCAGTGCATGCAGGTTCTTGTAGTATCCATGTACCATCTCCATTGTGGCTATGATGCATCAGCATTCATTACTTTAGTTAACTGGAGAGGATTACAAAAAAGATAGAGGATGTTTTAGAAATCATGTGAAGACACAGAGAGCATTTACCATTTTTAACATCAATTGGGGAGTATCTGTTCAGTAGTAGTAGTGCAGTTACGAAGTGCGTACTAAAATATTGGCAGGCGTGGATTGGTTTGCTTGCAAGTCTGATGACCTCCTCCATTCCCCGCGGCGGCAGGGATCTGCGTGAAGTGAGTGCACCCTGCCTGCCACTATTCACTCCCGGCCTCAGCTTCCGCACCACCAGTCCACCACACCTGACCATAAAAGCCGCGGCACCCCCGTCCCAGTCCTGCGCCGCGCGCGGTGAATGAGACCATCGTCATGTCCTCTCTCCCGTCTCCCACGCAACCGTCGTCCGGCGGCGGCATCGGCGCCAACGCCTCGGCATACTCCGCGTCCTCGTCCTTCTTGCCTTCCTTCATGATCATCGCCGCGCTGCTCGCCTTCGTCTTCCTCGCATCCGTCGCCATCCACCTCCTGCTCCGCTTCCTCGCCGACCGCAATCCGTCCCGGCCGCCGCTCCCGCAGACGCAACGCGACAGCGAGGTGTCCCAGTCGGCAGGGAGTAGAGTGGTGGACTCCATGCCGGCGGCGCGGCCGCGGCGGCGGCGGCGGCGGCCGAGGGGCGGAAGAAGGAGGATGCGGCGCCGGCCGACGAGAAGCAGCGGCTGATCGACTCGCTGCCGCTGTTCACGATGGCCTCGGCGCTGGCGGCGCTGCCCAAGAGCTCCCCGGACTGCGCCGTGTGCCTGTCCCCGTTCACGCCCGACGCCGAGCTGCGCCTGCTCCCGGCGTGCCGCCACGCGTTCCACGCCGCCTGCGTCGACGCCTGGCTCCGCACCACGCCGTCCTGCCCGCTCTGCCGCGCCGCCGTCGTCGCCGTCCCGCACCCGTGCCTCTCCGCCATGCTCGCCGCCGCGCAGCCGCCGCCGCCGGTTCCGGAGCTGGCGAGGAGCCGGTCCAGGAGCTTCGTCGTCGAGATCGGCACCATCCGCGGATCGTCCCCAATCGCCGGAAGCGGGAACAACAGCAGGAACAGCCGCACCTACTCGCTGGGGTCCTTCGACTACCAGATCGACGAGGAGGTGGAGGCCGTCGTGTCCCGCGTGGCGCGCCCCACCACCATCAGGGACGTCATCATCAAGGAGCAGGAGGAGAAGCCCGCCGTCCATGAGGAGGACGAAGACGCGCCGTCTCCGCCCGGCGAGGCGGTGGCCGAGGCGGCGGGCTCGTCGCGCGGCTGGCTCCGGGAGTACGTGGACCGGCTCGCCTCCACGGCGTACACCTTCTCCGGGCGGTGGAGCACGCGGTGGGGCCAGCAGACCCACCACCACCAGCACCAGGCCGGAATCATCAACAACGTCCGGCAGGAGGAGCCGTGGCTGTGGGACGCGGAGGCGGCGGCGGAGATGTCGGCGACGCCGGGCTCCGACGAGGAGGAGACGGCGTTCATGGTCATGTACCGCTGGATCGCCGGCGTGTAAACGTTGTTACCAGGTCTTACTGTTGTGTCCCGTGTTGCTAATTCCAGTTCAGGTGATCCGATGCGTCTGGATCGCCTGTTGACTGTGTCATCATACAGCATTTGCACATAGACTAGTTTATCGCTCCTAGGAGTTCGGATTTTGGAAAAGCGGGGGAATATGGTGCCAAATTAGACAACGTGCTCGCAGAATTGTTGTTATCTGTGCGCTGCTGTTTAGTTGGTCGCATCTTTCTTTTCCTTTCTCCAAGGACGTCGTCGTAGTTTTGTGTGTGCGTGCGTGTCATCAGTGGTGTGTGTACCTATGTCCATGTGTGGTGACTGTGGAGAGTGTGATGTGCGTCACAACTCACAACGTGGCAGTCGGAGGTGTCAGCATGAATGCCAGATGGAACAACGGTGGCAACGTGGACTGCCGTTTTAACTCGCAGACGCGGAAGTGGTTGGGGTTCCTTCTTCTACAGTAGTCCTTAAACAGAGTAGTGATGCACTGTTACTGTACGAGACTAGCAGTGCTTATGCCGGCGTGACGCGTTAAACATTCTTTGCCAGTCGTGGTGATGGAAAGTTGAAATATTTGATTGCATTCGAATACTGCACTTGATCGATGTCCAGAAAGAAAATCATTCCAGTTGCCGCAACTGAAAGCACGACTGATATATTCTCGGACATTCAGGTTTGTGGACTGACCACTGTCCAGGTGCTTGAGTCTCCAAAATTTGAAGACAAGGCATTCCAAGCCACGGCCTTCTCACCCCTGGTCAATTCTAACGTGCCCTGCCTGGAGATGAAAATCTAAAGATCAGAGAACGTCACCTTCTTTTCAGAACCAAGGGAGCTATGCATCTTACCTTTATAGGTCAATAACAAAGCAGTTACGCGCGCAGTATCTCAGTCACGAGCAGGCGTTGCATCTGCAACGGACCCTGCACCGCTGGCCTGCTCGATCGCCGGCCGATTCCAATGCGATTCCAGGGGCACGGTCACATGAGCCACGCGGCCGGGCGAAAGCAGAGCCGTGAGTAGTAACCAACCCATCCCAGCTCCCAGCTAGGAGGAGGAGCTCAGCGTCCTCATCCGTTCCCCGTGCCGAACAGAGCGGCGACCTGAAACCGAGGGCACCGCGGCGTTGACAGGCGGTCAACACCCAGCCGATGTGGTTTGGTCACCAACTCTACCCACGTCCCCAGCAGGGCTCAACACTTCAGCAGGAAAACAGTGGTCAAAACCACGACACGGGCGTTGGGCTTTTGGCAACAGACAGAGCTGTGCCGGCCATACGGTTTGGTGCAACGATTCCCAGTTGCCATTCCGAGCGCTTTCACTCACGTTAACAGCGTTAGGTGCCCGGTTTACCGGTACCATTCAGGTCAGCAGAGCAGTATGCATGGGCAACTGCTCCGAACGAGCTCGTGCCGTCACCTGCGCGTGACGTCAATCGACATGTGCATGGAACGTTTTTAGGAAGTGAAAAAAATATAAGTAGTATATACTAGTAGTATAATTAAGAGTAGAGTGGGTACTCACTCACTCTCTGTCTCTCCATACGAGGAATTAGCTAGCGCACCAACCAAACCATGCTGCCACTTTTCTCAGTTCGTCTTGACCCCGCAGAGTAGAGAGTAGGTGCACACCCTCAACACTGTTCGTCTCCCTGTTCAGCTATGGTGTCGTCATACTAGAGAGCTTGTAAAGCATCAAGGATAAGGTGCGGAAAAATAAAATGCAGAGGGAGACCAACAGAGCTACCATGCACGCACAAGGGGATTCGAGCCGTTGAGCGACCGCTTGGCGAACAGTTTGCAACTCAGGTCGTCCGCTCCGTTTTATGGGCTACTTTAGGCCCGTATAAACGCGACCGGAAGCCCAGCCACCAAATTGGCCCAGAGGATAAAAGGTACTGAATCTTAATTATTTAGGCCCGCCCGGATGTTTCGTGGCTTGGATTCGAGTATTCGACGCCCAATTTATGTCGGTGACCATTAGATGTCATGCATATCTGGAATTCAGGAATTGCCACTTGTAGATTGTCTAAACAAACAATTCATGTAAGGAAAATCTACGGGCATGATATAAAAGCTGTCCCATCCAGGCAGAGACGTTGCCAAAGCCAAAATATCACTCATTTATGGGTCACTAATTATGTCCGCCAGAATTGTCTAAAAGAAAAAAATCACGGAAAGGGAATCTACAGGAATAATTATAGGCATGATTAAAAGAGCTGACAAATCCAGTAAAAGTCGCCGAAATAAAAAAAATATCACTGATTTATGGGTCGCTAGTTTTAGAAACCGTTTTGGAACCCATTTATTACGCTTTCAAAGGCAGTCGTCTGTATAACAACCAGCCACATATTTTCTGGTCACTTCACAAAAACGCTGCAAAGCAACACATAAGAAAAAGAGAGTAACTGATTAAACAAACCAAGGGGAAGAAAGAAACCGTGATGAATCCTCAGCTGCAAGCTCTGTTCCTCCCTGCTCTCGCATTCCTCCTAGCCCCGTCCACCGCATCCGTCTTGCAAGACACGTGCAAGTCCATCGCCAGCACCCACGAGGACATCGACTACAACTACTGCATCAGGTTCTTCCAGGCCGACAGGGGCAGCGCCGCCGCGGACAAGCGCGGCCTCGCCGCCATCGCCGTGCGGTTCACGGCCGCGGTCGCCCGAAGCACCGCCGGCCGCATCGCCTCCCTGAAGGCCTCGAACAAGGACAACAAGGGGGTGGATAGTTGCCTGGACACCTGCGCCGAGCTGTACGAGGACGCCGTGAGCGACACGGTGCAGGCGGCGCAGGCCGTCGCGTCCGGCAGCCCGGAGAGCGCGATCTCGGCGCTGAGCGCGGTGCTGGACGCCCCCGATACGTGCGAGCAGGGGTTCACTGACCTCAACCTGTCGTCGCCCATGGCCGCGGCCGACGCCGAGTTCAATAAGGCGGCGATCATTGCGCTTGTCGTCACGTGCGCGGCGTCCAAGTAATCTTTGTGATTGGGAGGACATGTGATTTTGTAACGGGGAAAACTTGGAAAGTTTAATCCCGGAAATGTTCAACTTTGTATCACGGTAATGGAGATGATTCGAGTTCTTACTGTAATGACGCTCAATTTCTCTCTTTAGAAGATACATGCGTGAACAAGACATGGTATTACGTATCGATTCTTTCATTTCCAGGGAACTTCATTTACAAAATGAACTAAGAAACTAGTAAGGTGTCAAGCGCTAAGAGTGATGCAAGAGCCGACATCATTTGATAGAAGCATAATCTCTTCATTGTGAAATTGTTGCCGTTAATTAGGACAACAATGCTACTTCATTTTTGAACTAGAATTCTTGTCCTAATAACAATTTGAAAATGGATGAAGTATGATATATCGATTTTATGTATGAAGGTTTAATATCATTTCATTATAAATCCCCAATTAACAAGTTTTTGGGAAGAAAACATTTTCTATGTCTTTTTTTTCTTAATAAACTTCGAGTGAATTGCGCAAAACTACAACTATTTATGTCATGGTTGCAGAAAAATATAACTTTAGCAATTTTCACTCTAGAATGGTCGTGACTCCTCCCTCTCAATCTGATGATGTTGTTTCATTGTCCACATTGAATGCGGGATCCATGCCAAGGCACTTGTTGATGGTCTTTAACTTGAGCGACATGGCTGAAGCAGCTGGGTAGCAAGCAAAATCAAAGGTGGTGGCCAAATTGAGGGCGATCATAACGAGGAGGGAGGCACTGTGATGAACATGATTGAGCAATTTTGTTACCGAATTTATAACCAGGGACCGACCCAAGTAGACATGAGATGTCTCTTCCACATCGACATAGTGACTTGGCTTGGTTCCCACATCTAACTTGGACAATGGAATAACATCATTAGGCTAACAGGTAGGTCCATGACCATAAGTTACTAAAGTTGTAGTTATCTGCAACCTACAGTCAAAGTAGTTGTCGTTCTTCGCAATAGGAATCAAAAGTTATAGTTTTACGCAACTTGGTATAAATAATTGTAGTTTTCTGCAATTCAATCTAAACTTTTAGATGCGTACTTATTTCCATAGCTCACCTCTAATATAGCCTTTCTTGTGCTTAAAGGTGGCTTCATTTGATATGTGAAATTCTTTGTAATTGAATCCTTTTTACCTCACCACTATACATCAACCATTATGTTTCTTCATACCTTTTGTTTTTGTAGTATGTAACAGCCCAAATTCTTGTAATTCCAAAACCTTGTATCATGTTCAACTGAATTCAAATCAACAATTCAAATGAGCTTTGTATTCGAATTAATTGGCAAAATGTTCGTTTGAATTTTTCGCATGTGGATCGAATCAACGACCGACCCAGCCTTTTTCTCTCTTCTTCGACCCGAGCAACCAGCCAGCCCAGCGCGGCCCAGCCTTGATGAGCGAGTGGAGTTTTCCAACTTTATCCTCTACGCGCACGACGCCACCAACCCGGGGACACGCTACGCATTGAGCTCCTGCCGTCCAGCGCGTGAGCTAGCCCTACCTGCCCCACGCCTCCCCTACTTAACGCCTAGAGCAGCCGCAACCTCTTTTCCCCACCAACCGCGCCGCCCCAGGGGCGAAACCCCTGAAACCCTAGCTTCGGGTCGCCGCCCTACCTTCGCCGCTGATGTCAAGGTTGCAAGCCGGTGAGTTCCGCCTGTACCTAGGCATTCTCCTTTCGTCACCGCGTTGAGTTTGGTGCTAGGAGGAGGACGAGCGGGCTGATCGAAGATTCTCGATTGTCACTATCACCGTCGCTGCTCATGCTCGACGGTGATCTTCTTCCCCTTCTGTTGCCCTAAGCGCGCTCGGACTCGATCCTTGCAGCTCCGGATTTGCATCATGTGTGGTAAACGCTTGAACGCGTGCGCACGCCTTTGTCATTCGTCGTCTTCTTCCTCGTCAAGCTCGTCGCCGTCAAGCCTTCTTCGCCTACGCTAAGTCTCCCGAAGGTTTGCGGTGAGTCGGTGACCCCATCCCCCTTGTTTCCCCCCTGCTCTACGCATAAATTGCCGGCCTTCATCGATTTCGCCGCCGGGCAGCCATGGCCACCGGTGAGGTTAGGGTTAGAGGCTTGCTTATGATGGTTTGGAGGTCCGATGAGCTTCGCCTTGTCGTGCTATTGCTTGTGCATGAGTTAGGTTGAAGAAAGGAGCAAGAATTTTAGTGGTTCGTCGAGGTACTATTTTCCGCTCTCGTGGTTTACGCCGCCGGCGATGCTCCGGTCGCCTTTTCGGCCGGGGAATTGTTCTGCTATGTTCGCGTGAACATGAGCGTTGGATAGGTGCAAGTAATTGGGAGTTTTGCTGAGGTCCGGGGTTTTCCCCTTTGCGCTCCACCGCCGCGCCATCTGCGGCGTGCTCTCGCCGTCGTTGAGGTGGGAGCCGGTGCTCGTGGTGGGTACCAGCTGGTGCGAGGGACGAGCTGAGTTCCCTGGTGCTCATGGTTTGGCCACCGACGAGCTAGAGAGACGAGGAGCGGTGATTCCGGCAGGCCGCGCGGTGGTGCCCTGGCGGCGCCGCCTCGCTCCGGTGGCCGGGATGACATGGTAGAAAATCTGCTACGTGGTGCTTACGTGGTAGAGGAGCCAGCTAACGTGGCGCTGAGCTACTAGGGATGACGTGGCAGAAGTAGTGTCACACGGTGTTGATCCGGCAGATTTATGTCCTACATGGCGTTGATGTGATGCTCGTGTGGCACTGACATGTCAAGGAATATTCTAGTAATATTTCATTTTCCTTTTTCATCATTTCAAGAATTTCCATAAATCCTTTAATTCTTTGGAAATTCATAACTAATCCTTTGATCGTCGAGAAAAATACGCGGTCGGTTGCGTTAGACTCGTAGGGACGTACTCTACGCTTTGGTGTAGTTGTTAGCAGTGTTCTAGTAGTTAAATTCCTACATTTATGATTCGACATCTATTTGTCTCGTTTTACGTACCTAACTCGTACTTGTGCGATCTGTGGTTGCCGAGAGGGTTTTCAGGAGTTCCCACCAGAGCAGCGAGTTCGATGAGTTTCCACCGAGAGCAGACGTACGAGTACCCCGATCCTGCTCGAGACCCTCGATTCAAAAGCAAGCCGCAATCCTTGACCACTTTTGCTCCTACCTAGTACTTGCATAATATGACTCATGCATATGAACTGTTACTTGTACTTGTAGTATTCCTATGTCATACCATGCTATCCTTGTCACTCGTTTACCATATGATGCTATATACTATTACTACTTGCATGCTTAGTGATGCTTAGGTGCTTAATTGAACCTCACATTATAATTATACATGTTTTTATGTTAAATAAATTATAGGTGCTTCTTAGGTGTATGCCTCTCTAGCTTTACTAGCATGTCACGTGACCTGTATGGGCGTGTCGTTGGATTATGATGCTTAGCGGAGGACCGGCTAGCCTGCCGTAGTGTAGAGTTAGTTTAGTGGGTTTTTGGAGCTTTGTCTCAACCCATGTGTAGATGATACCTCACTTGACCAATGGTAGGTCTTTCATACCTTCAAGACCTTTTTTCGTGTTGTGGTTAGAGGATCCCAACCGTGAGAGACGGGCGTCACCAGTCGATGTTTTGTTGATTGATCTTGTGAGTGTTTCTATACTTAGGCTACGACGGTAGCCCTATGTTATAGTACATCTTCATGTGGGTACAGACACTTACTCTCTGTAGAGATTATAACCTATACATATAGTCTAACTCAAGGATAAGGACATTACCAAGAGAAATCCACTTGATTAGTTTATTTCTTCTCCCCTCCGATAGGTCTTTTACTTCCGGCATCGAGGGGGGGCGGGGGAGGGATCAAGGCTGATGATGTCTCCAGTGAGTTCTGGTTTTTCACGAATGTCAAAGTTTTTTTTAAAAGATACATGAAATGCGCACAACAACGTGAGCTCTATATCCACTAAATACATGTTTCAAAAAACAAATGAAGTGCAGGAAATTTGCTTCTCGACATAGAGTTCCATAGATGTGCAAGTACAAAAGAAATGATAGGGAACTAAATAAAATTAAGATTTAGCTGCAAGTTATATCATATTAACCATATGAAAAGAATTACGGAGAAGGTGGTATTCGATAATCTCATAAAAGAAAATGGTTAATATAATATAACTTGCAGCTAAAGGGCACTACTAATAACTGATGCTTCGTGAGAAGGCTAAGATGAACAGCTAGGATTCTGTCAGGAGAAAATCGAATGGCTCAACTTTTTAGGGTGACGTGGCTACATGAGAGTTGACAGAAATAGAATTTATTAAGTTGTACTTTTAAATGATAAGTAGATATCATTTATTTTGATTATAATTATTTTAATTTGATGCATATCTTAGAGTTACTTATGGAATCCATTTATTATTTTGTTTCGTTTTCTTTTTAAAAAAGGACGATTAATTATGGTGGGAATTATCTACAGAAATACAAAAGGACACCGGAATAAATAAGCATGATAAATAGAATGCTTAATCAGGAGAAGTTGCCAAAATACAAAGTTATCACTGATTTATGTGTCCCTAAATTATGTTTTGGAAATTATTTATTATGTTTTCAAAGGCAGCCGTATATATATATAACAGTCCACCACCTTCCACTCAGTCACATACGAACCAGCAAACCACACGTAGGAAAAAGAAAAGCAACAATCAAACCAAGAAGAAACCATGATGAAGGTGCCAGCTCTCTTCCTCCCTCTCGCCTTCCTCCTCCTAGCCGCCTCCTCCTCGTCCACCGCATCCGTCTTGCAAGACACGTGCAAGGCCATCGCCAGCAGCCATCGAGACATCGGCTACGACTATTGCCTCCGGTTCTTTCAGTCCGACAGGGGCAGCCGCCATCGCCGTGCGGGCCACGGCCTCGGCTGCCCGAAACACCGCCAGCCACATCGCCTCCCTCAAGCACTCTGCCAAGGACAAGAAGGTGGTGCAGTGCCTCGGTGACTGTGCCGACGTGTACTCGAGCGCTGTGAGCCGGTCGAGCCAGGCGGCGCAGGGTGTCTCCTCCGGCAACGCAGGTGGCCTGACGAATGCGGTGACCGCGCTCAGCGCAGTGTTGAACGCCCCAACCACGTGCGAGCAAGGGTTCCAAGAACTCAAGGTGTCGTCACCGATGGCCACAGATGACGCCGCATTCAGCAAGGCGGCGACCATCGCACTCTTCGTCGTGTCCGCGGTGTCCAAATCCTGAATGAATCCTTTGTGTCTTGCGATATTGTTATGCGAATAACTATATAACTTCGCTAGAGTGATGGAAGAAATTTCCACTTTGTATCAGGAGATGGCCCGATTGCTATACCGAAATAATGCCCAATTTTATCATTACGATATGCGTTATCAACAGCTGCTATTAAATTTTTTAAAATAAATTTCGTTAGAAATAAGTGCCTGAGCAACGGATCCGTTACAGCATTACATGAAAAGTGTGACTGGTTGAAAACAAGATTCGGCCCATGCCAACTTAAAGAATTTTGCCTTCCCGGGTGTTGTTGCTATTTTTCTTTCCCAACAGGCAACAAGTACGGCAAGTGCGAAACTGCGAAGCTCATCCTGCTCGTCGTTTATGACATTTCACATGCGATTTTTTGGCAATGCATGCAAGTTTTTGGCAATGCTGCTAGCCTGCTACTCCTTATACTAGTAGTCCCTACTAGTACCAGTGCCCATGCCCGTCGCCTATTGTCAAGCGGACGACGACAATACATCAGCGAGAATTCCAAGAACCGAGCTCCTACTGTCAAGCACAGCCATCCGTGGGACTCAAAACGAATGTTCCGACAAAAAAAATTAGGCACCACTATTATACTACAATTTTATGCATGTCTAGAGTTTACCAAAGAAATAATAATTTGTCGAAAGAGATCCACAGAAATAAATAACAAGCACAACTGCACAAGAAACACGATTCAATGCTGGAGACGTCGTGTATATAAAAAATAACATTTGTTTATTTATTTTGATCATAATTATTTAAATTTGACGCATATCTTAGAATTACTTTTGGAATCCATTTATTATTTTATTTCCTTTTCTTTTAAGAAAGGGACAAGGGGGCATTAATAATGGAGGGAATTATCTAAAGAAAGAATTACAAAAAAGAATATCCATAGGAATAAATAAGCTTGATAAATAAAATGCTAGTAAATCAGTATATGTTGCCAAGATACAAAGTAGTATCACCGATTTATGTGTCACTACTTTATGTTATTGGAAATCATTTATTGTGTTCTCGAAGGCAGCCGTGTATATAACAATCCACCACCCATTCGAAAAAAAAACAGTCCACCACCAACCACATACAAAACAGGAAACATCGCCTCCCTCAAGCACTCCGCCATGGACAAGAGGGTCGTACAGTGCCTGAGCCTCTGTGCCGACATGTACTCGGACTGCTTGGATAAGACGGAGCAGGTGGCGGATGGCATCTCCTCGGGCAACACCGACTGCCTTTCGATCGCGGTGAGTGCGCTCAGCGCGGTGTTGAGTGGCCCATCCACGTGCGAAAAAAGGGTTCAGTGATCTCAAGTTGTCGTCGCCGATGGCCGCAGCTGACGTCGCGTTCACCAAGATGGCGACTATCGCTCTCTTCATCGTGTCCACGGTGTCCAAATCGTGAATGGATTTGTTTGTGTCGTGCGATGTTGTAATGCTTATAACTAACTTGACTGAGTTTGATCGAAGAAATTTCGACTTTGTATCTGGAGATTGTCCGAGTGCTTATACTTTTAGATGCATGCTTATCGGGGAAATTAGTCTAATACCACTACAAAATGAAACCATCCTCCAAACGCTTTTAGTAAATGAAACATCGAACAAATGACATGATTAAGTGGAGTTATCTTCTAATATATATATATATATATACCATTACCTCCTTTTTTCCTCATTTTCTTTTTTCATAATCCAAATCTACCCTGTGAAAGGACGAGACTTCCCTGGCCCAAATATTAAAGACCTTCATCGATGGATGATTTGTTTTAGATCAAGGCATCTCCACCGCCAGTACCGCTGGGACGATCTGCTATGGACGATTGCCCTGGGCGGAGCTCAGAACCATGTCAATGCCCGTTATATATCAACCATCGGCAGGAGATTTGATCAACTCAACTTCTTCTCCCTCGCGTAGAACTGAGGGGGCGTGGTCGGCCTTGCATGCACGGATCGTTCAGGACACGCCTACGGCATCGCGTCGGCTGCGCACAGGAGTTCGTTGCCGTTCGTCAACCTTGAGCCGTAGACTGTAGTTTGTCGACACCGTTCATAGCCCAGCCGCCGGCGGCAGCGGTTTGGGTTGAACCGTAAAATACGGTTTGTTTCTTTCTCCATACAATCGCCTAAAGAAAAAATAATTTATCAAAAGAGAATCCATAAAAATAAATAATAAGCACCGGTAACACGATTCAGTTATGCAGACGTTATGAATATAAAACAAAATTAGATGAAAAGCCCGCACGTTGCTACGGATATTTGCATTTCTATGGCATAACGGTCAAATATTGACACAAATGAAATAAAATAATGTTTTGTAAATTTAGAAATTAATCTGGCCGCCATCTATGGAAGTAAGTTCAATAAATGTGGCATGTAACATTGGAAATTTGAAAACAACAAATTATACAATATTTTAAATTTTATTGCCATACATCAAAAGTCCAACAACTTGTTTGACTGTAGTCAGCTACCGTGGTTGTTCTCGAGGATGTCCAAAAAACATATGAGCTCTTTTCCTCTGGACAATTACATGGATGATGATATCGTTTTTTTTTTTGGGTTGGTGGGTGGGTTGGGGGGGGGGGGGGGATCAAGACTGATGATGTCTCCAGAGAGTTCTAGTTTTCCACGAATGTCAAAGTTTCTTTTTTTAAAGTTCATGAAAGGTCCTTAAACTTGTCTCGCTGTATCATCTAGGTCCCTATACTCTTAAATTGCATTTCTAACTCCTTAAACTTAGCTTCGGGTGTCATTTTAGTCTCTATACTCTTGAAATGCAAATACAGATCCTGAACTTGGCTTCTCGTATCATTTATGTTCTACAATATAGTGTTATTCTAATGGATAGTCAATCACGCAAAACCTTGCCCAAAATATAGTGTATTACTACTACATTTATAATCATTTAGTCCATCGCACTCAGTGCTCAATCTTAAGGAATTACTCACTATATTTTAATTCCCTAACTCGATCTTTATAAATTATCCGATGAGCCACTGATTTCCATGGCCGAAGCAAGAGATGTTGAATTACGACTCGCGAGGGTACACAAACGATGTGGCAATAAAACCACGAATATCTCCGGCGAGATCGAATGTCGACTGAAATCAGTCGACTAAAAATCGACAAATCCATTCATTTAACTATAAGTAAGTTATATCTATAAAAAATAAAAAATAATCAATTTATTTGGAATAACATATATTTTGAAAGTATGGGACCTTAATGACATGCAAAGACAAGTTTAGAGAGCTAGATTTTCATTTTGAAAGTAAAGGGGCCTAAATGACACCCGAAGTTAAGTTTGAGGAGTTAGAAATGCAGTTTAAGAGTATATGGACCTAAATGACACAGTGAGACAAGTTTAAGGACCGGTCATGCACTTTAAAG